>BMAO01033018.1:508996-540829 GCA_019973975.1 Trichonephila clavata
ATATCTTTTTTTCATTAATTTAGATGTTTTTGTTAACCCTGAAATCAAGATTTTTTAATAATACATCATTGCCATATCTGATTGTTAAAGTTTGCCATCACAAACTGAACTCTATGATACGAGAATTTATTACTGGAAGAACCAGAAGAAGTTACTTTGAGTACAATAGTATGTTAACTCTTTTATAAGTAATGTATTTGCTTATGAATTTCTTAAATCAAACATTTTGAATCATTTCCTTTAAAAATCAAACAATGTGCATTTTTTTAGCACATTTAAATTGTTAATTTTTTTTCCATTTGAGGCATTTGCTTACCAATATACCCATCTTTATTACCTTGTCTAATTTTATTGTCTCATTTGCAATAAGATTGCCTGTACCATATCTAAGCTGCACCCCATACTCTTTTGTGAAGAAATAAACAATAGTGTGAAAAGGTATATTAATATCCATTATTTTAAAATGAGAACTGATAAATAGTAAATAGCTTATTTATTTTTGCTGTATTAAACACTTTTAAATACTGACATGAACTTGTAATTGCTCTAACTGTCTGTATCATGTTCAATTTCCCTCGTCCAATGAATTTTTCTGCCTTTGATTCTTCACAATGCCTGATTTTCTATAGCATTAAGAATTTGGGCGGGGGGAGGAAATGTGGCTTAGATTTGTATAAATAATATTTTACCTTAATGTGAGAAATACATATGCACTGTTATATAAAGTTTTATTTGTGTATTAGAGTTCTCTACAACTTCTACGGTATATTAGAAAAATATACAATATACATATTGATATATATATTCTTGTAGTATTTATTATTGCCGCTTTTTCATTGCATTTTGGAATTTATAGCCTAGATAATGGTTTCAAAGTTTTAATTGCTCTTTTGTTAACATTGTGAAGGATCATTAACAAAAGGAAAAATTTAACAATTTCTGAGTAATTTGCGGTGTTAAATATATAAGAATTCTTTTATAATTCCATTCAAATTGCATTTTAAATTTTTTAAGAAACTATGAGATTTTAAAATTGAGGAAATTTATTTTATAAAATTACCAAACATATATGGAAATATGTTTTAACTTTTATTTAAGATGTACTTTTTTGTTACATATTAAAAATTTGATTCAAAACATTTAAGTTTGATTTAAGCACTTAGAAGTTGAGAAATTCTATTCACAGAAAAAAAAATCATTGCAATGTGTTTTTTATCATAGAATATAATCTTTCGTTTTTTTTATCCTGACTGTGTTATTTATTGTAACTGTATGAAATTATCTTATGAGATTCTGATTTCACTTACTGATATTTAATATGTAGCCATAGCAATTTACTAAATTAACATATTTGTATTATTATTTTGTTAATTTACTAATTATTAAATCATATAATATAATTATTTATGTTCGTTATACAAGTTGTTGTAATAAATTATTCCTGTAACATATATTGTAAGATTATTGATGTTATTGTTGAAATTGTAAGTTCGACTACAGTCTGTGCTGTAATCGATGAAGTGAGTTCACTTTTTTGTGTTATTTATAATTTTTGTATTTGTTTTCAGTTATTATAGTACAATTTGGTAATGGTTGTCTGTAAATGAATATTTCAATTATTGCAGGAATTTATTAGAAATTGAGGAGTTGAAAAATTGTGTTACAATAGACTTGTCCATTTGATCAATTGAAAATAAATAGTGCTGCAGAAAATCCACAAAATATGCAATGTGTACAGTAACGAAATTTCTTGTTGTGAAAAATCTAATGAGGGATGCAATTCATCTTGCACTGATAAATATTTATGGACCAGTCTTGTGGTGAATGAAGGTGCTTTGTGCCAAACATCTAGTGTGTTCAGAAATAGATTTCCTAATGTGTTTGATGGTGTAAAAAAATAGATACTCATCATTTATAGAGAGATGTAAACTTGCTGAAAGGACAAATGGGTCCTTGAAGTGCATTGGCTCATGATATCTTCATTTGAGTTACACATGCCTCAAATTATTGGTTTGTATGAGGTTGTGACAGAAAACCCAAAAGAACTTGGCATACATTTTCTGTCAGAAGATTCTGAGCTTCTGAAGGGTACTGTGGCCGTGGTAACCTAGTGGTTATGGTCACGAACTTGTTGCCATTGTGTCGTGAGTTTGAGCCTTGTGCCACTGGAGACCTGCCATATAGAGGTGACTAATGCACATGAAATCTGTGGAGACTCAGTGTCTTTCCACTGGTGTGATAGGGAAGGGAAGCTCTGGTGTCCTCATCATTTGACAGATTCAAAAGGTCGCCTATAGCCCTCATGTTGCTGTGAGTATGTATGATTGCAATATAACTCACACCAGGACGTCTTAAGACTTCTTGAGGCCCTGGACCAGAGAAATTTAATATTTTTTGAGGCCCTGGCCCCTATGCAAAAGTAGGACCTATGTCTGATCTTTAAAAGTAGACAGTATATAGCATGCATTGTCAAATATTCATAATTTGAAATAAATGTGTACGACTCACAATCTCACAAACCGGCTCGACCAATAGTCGCATTTCGACAAAATGAGTTGAATGATTGTTTATGGTATTAGCCTAGACCAGACATGGACAATGTATGGGCATTCACATAACAATACAGTCTGACCACTTTGCAAATTGACATGCAGTTTAAAATTCCTTTTTTTTTTTTTTTTTTGAGAATATGGGCAGAAATAATATTTAATTATTGAAGTTATCCAGATCATAATCTTATTAAATTGAGTCGAGAATGAAACAAAACCCCCATCAAGGGCAAGGCTCTGGGCTCGTGCCCAGTTGGCCTATGCCTTAAGACGTCCTGACTCACACTCTCACTCCCTATTCTGAAGAGTACTTCTAGTAAAGTTCACAAAGCCTGAGTCAAATATCTATTTAAGAGCCAACTGTAAAACTTTGAAAACTCAAATGTACTCAATAAGTGTTGGGGTATGCTGACTTCTAATGCAGTGTTAGTTCCTGGCTCACATTTAGTAGAAAATATATTTGAAAATATTACCGAAAAATTATCCTAATTCTTAAATTTTGCTTTTTATTGTACTTTTTTTCAATTTCTACTATAGTTCACTCTCTTCCCCTCTCTCCTCTCTCTCTATATATATATATGTATATCTTGTTCAAATTTTCAATCTTGTCAAATTTGAATTGTTTCTAATTTAAATTAATATAATACTTTCTATTCCTCCATTCAAATTCAAAAACATTTTTTAAAACTTTTAGTGGATGACACTTGATATTTATAGAGTTTTTTCAAATATTAATTCATTAATTAAATTAAAAAATGAATAAATAGTAACAAACAAAAAATAATAGTCCAATAGCACTTAGAAAAAGGAAAATCGCTCTTTGTGTCCCTTTAGTGCATCGGACTTCTATTCCAAATGTTGTGGGTTTGAACCCCACTTGGGATGGCCTAATTTCAGTGAATTTGATTTCTTTTTTTGCTATACTATTTTATTAGAATAATTAAACTTAATGAATAAACAGTGATAAACAAACAAAAAATAGTCCAATGCCATATATAGAAAGGAAAATGGAAAATTGCTAGGAAAATCACTTTCTATTTTGTCACTTAATATTGTCATATGTATACATATTTATATAGTTGTAACTATTTAATAAAAAGTAACTAAAATAATTTTTTTATATTACTTGTTTATAAGAAAATCAGCAAGGTCAAGTTAATAATTTCAAGGAATAAATTGATTTGTTCGTTACAATATGAAAAATAATTTAGAGATAAAATTTTGAAAGAAGAGGATGTTTGAATATTTTGAACATTCAACACTATTATACTATTAGATATTCTAAATATTCATAAATTAGTTAATATAATCAGTTGTTTATATTAGAAGCTTTTTATTATTTGGCTACATGAATTGGATCAACTTTTAAATATGAATTGATAGATGTGTTAGATTTTTCTCTCTATAAGTGTAAGAATTCAGAGAATTTTTATAGTACTAATTTTAAAATGTTGATTTAAAAAGAAAAAAAAAAGGAATTCAATTTCTTTACTCTTTGTATTATTTTTAAATTCCCAAAGTTGAACCTTTTCTCCACTCCATTGCAAGTTCAATTTCAAAGGTTCAATAAAGATATCAAGTTTCAATGCTTTTAAATTTATCTGTTTTGTAATTCTATGATTAAATTTCACCACAAAAGAAAAGTTAATGGACTTATTATTGAATTTATATACAGAGTGAAATGTATATATTAATAACAATGACATATTGACTAGATTAACATAACTGACTTTCATATTTTAACTTGAGAATATTGTATGTCCTAGTAAAAGGAAATCAAAGCTTCAGAATGTTCTGATATGGAATGAATGATATGAATTACATAACTTCAAAAATCTCATCTTGGTCATATTGTTTTTTTTTTTAAACAAACAAACAAAAATATTTGACATAAAAATTAGTCCTTAATGGTATAAAAAAGTATATGTATTTATTGTTCAATCTAATATTTTGAATAAAAAATAATATAACTATTTTCTTGCTTATGATAGCTATGTGACCTAAAGATACTGCATTAGTGTTATTGGCATTATAATTTAAAATGTTCATAAGTCTCCAATCTTTAATGTTCTGAAATTTGCTCGATTATTTTGGATTCCTTGACATTTCTTTCATTATAATTTGACAAAAAGATTTTTTTTCATCTAAATTAGTTAATTTATTTAATTTATTTCCCATGCCATGTTAAGACAAAAAGAATTAAAATTTTGGTACAGACTTATGAAATTAAACTAATTAGAAATGTATGTGGCAGTGTCAGGCTCGAATCGTAAAATATAATTGAAATCATTTGTGTCTTAATTTTTATGCTTTTGACAGTCTTAAATTTTCTATGCTTCATTCAACCTTTCCTTTTTATTTCTTTTAAAGCTTGCATTGCAAGTTAAATTTTGGATTTGTTTTTATATGTTGTATTATTTAGAATATAACATCACTTAGTTATTCCTAAAGTAATTACATTTTCGTACTTTATTTCTTTGTTTCTCTATATTTATGTATCAGATGTTTCCTAATAACTAAAAAATTGGTCTCACAAAATCTTTCTTCTTTGTATTTATTTCTGCAATCAATTAATCATATTCAATTGAGATTTGAAAAAACAACTAATCTTAGCTGAATGAATTTGTAATGAATAAAGTTAAAACTAACAAAATCATTTGTTAAGAATATTGCTAAGATTCTCATAGCATCTATTATTATACATTTTATATAAATTGAACTTAAAATGCTTTTGGATTTTCTTTTCATTTTTGAATACCTGATTTATATATTCAGTCGGACCTCCATATAATAAAGTCGCTAAATCCCGAAAAAGTTCGTTTTTTCGAAAATTCGTTATATAGAGGTTCTTCTTTCAATATACTTTATAAACCACATAAAACAATTTTTAAATTCATTAAAACTATATAGTAAAAAAGTAATTATTCACACCTTTTTGTAAATTAATATCTATTTATTTTATATACCTTACCCTTCAAAAAAAAAGCAAGAAAGAAAAAACTGCAAGGAAAACAAGAAAAAAGAATATCGAGGAACACACTGTATTTTCAATGTTTAGAAAAAATTTTATATTAAAACTAATGAATTTTAAGGACATTTTCTAATTTAAAGTGTATAAGTAATTTTAAACATACATTATTTTTTAACTAGAAATTGATGTTTCAAGGACTAGTTCAAGGACATGGGGACACAAGACAACTCTACTGAGGGTGAAAGGTGATATAGTAAATGTTTCTAGTGAACTGGACGAGGGGGATTAAAAGTTGCATGAATGAAACCACCAGAATTCTATTGCTCTTGGAGAGTTAGGCACCAAAGTACAAGATTTATGATCACCATAAAATGTGTTAAAAGAGAGAATGACTGGAAATGTCCAGAAATACCTTAAAAATAGAAAGAAAAAAATTGAATCACACGAGAAAAGTTTGTTATATATATATATAGAAAATGCACTTCATTATTGGGAGATTATTTTATGAAGAAAATCGTGAAATGTTCTTGGTTCTATTTAAAAAATCGCTATATAGAAAAATTCATAATATAGAGGTTCGTAATATGGAGGTTCAACTGTATATATAAATTATAAAAGAAATTCAATTTTTTAATTACTTATCAGAATTGTATGGCAAATTAAAAGCTGAAATATAAATTAGTTTTAGGATGATTCACATTCATGTTCCAAACTTTTTTTTATTTTTATTTTTTTAAAAATTGCATCTTTTAAAACCATTAACAAAGTTGACGCTTTTGAATTAGGTTGTAGATTACATTCCATATCAAGTGAGGAGGACCCAAGATGTAGATATGTCATCCTCTTCTAGGTAAATATCATTTTTTTTAAAACCATTATTCAGTTTTGTTAAAAAATAAATTTATTCATACTTTGCTTTATAGGCTGATGTGAAGTTAAAGAGTATGTTTAATATTTCTATACTATTTTTAATTAGCAGTATAAAACTATTGCAAAACATTTTTTTTAAATTATTCATTATACTAAGTACAAATCTTTAAATATTCTCAATATCCAGCAGAAACAATATTTGTTTTACTAATCTATAACTCTGTAAACTTATATATTCTAAGTAGAAGAAGTGTGAGAAAAAAACTTCTTAAAAAAAGGAAAAAGAATTTTTTAAAAAATTATTTAGATTAGTGACTTTTTGTTGTTTTTGTTGCAACTTTTGTTTGATAAATGAAATGAAGTATTTCAGAAATTTGTATATATATTATGTTTATTTATGCATTTTTTAAAGATATTGAATATGTCATGCTCATTTATACAAGGGTCATCCAGGGAAAAAAAGACCTTTTAATTATAAAAAACAAAAAATACAATATTTATTAGAAAAAACAATTCTGTTACATACCTGGAAACTTCCTTCACATAATCATTTCCTATATTTAAAGATTTATCATATTAATTCATAGGTGGTCACTGCATTCTATAGCTTTTAATCTCTTTCAAAATATTTACCCGTCTTTTTCCCTCAGCTTTTGGAAAAGATTGGTGTTTTATCTTAAATTTTAAAGAATATAAAATTAGAATCTCAGCAAAATCGACCGTTAGCACACAACCACAAGTGTAATACGATTAGCTGTTATTGTTTACTTGCTATTCATGTTACAATCGATGGGGCAGCGGTAGGCAAGTGGTCCAGGTATCGGATCATGGCTAGCGTGTCATGAGTTTGAGCCCCAGTATTACTGAAAATCCGCCGTGTAGGCGAGCAGTGCACGTTAAATCTGTTGAGAGCTCAAACGTCCTCCCGTTGGTGTAGTGTGGTAATTAGGAGAGGGGGTGCCAGCTCAAGGTGTCGTCCGCGTCACTTGACCATGGTTCAAACTTACGCGTTCCGGTGCCAAAAGCACTCGTGTAGCTGAACAGTGTGACGTTAATATTTACTCACTCACGTTATTTAATGTGACAGAATAATTAGGAAAATATAAATCTTAAAATAATGTTAAGGATGGCAACTTCCTATTTATTTGTTTTAAATGACTTCAAATCTTAAGCAAGCTTTCATGACATCCCCTCCCCTTTCAATTGGCAGCTGTAAATTTCAATGATTATTATTGGTGCTATGATTTAAACAAATTCAAGAATATTTATATTGAATGTTTTTCATGTCTAAATTTCATATTTATTTTTCAGCTCTCCAAGAAAATCCAAACGATTGAAAAAGTTTGATGAAGAACCTACACCTGGTAAAAAAAATCTGAGTTTTTCTTTGATATGTATAATTTAGTTAATATTCAGCTTTTTGATCCCTTAGATACCACAGGTGTTTGTTGTTATGGTGTGGTAGTTAGAATAGGTGGGTGCACTTACTCTTGCCACAGGTGTTTATATACTCCTGCTCAAACAGTGTTTCAACTGCCTGTGGCATATATAAAAGGGGAGATTAAAAAATAACTGGAATTTATTTTTGTCATCTTTTTCGTTTTGCATTTTTATTCAACTCTACATTAATCCCTTTCAAAATATTGTCCATGTGCATTGATGTAATTGTCGTAATGCTTTTGCCACTGCTCAAGACAGTTCTGCAATACTTGAGGTAGGTTAATGTTCAAAACCATTAGGATGTTTTCTCCAACTAACTGACTTTTTTTCTTCTCTAAACCGATTTCCTTTGAGACTTCTTTTCATCCATGGAAACCATTTATTAATATTCAAAAGATTACCTTATTTTCAGTTTACTTAAAAAGGCTGAAATTTTTTGTTTGTTTAGTATCTTAGAAATATAATGTTTAAATTTTTGAGCAGCTCATCTGGTATAGTGGCTAGCGATGCTGTTTGCTTGTGCCATTGGGTCTGAGTTTGAATCCTGGAGAAGGCATGGATGTTTGTAAATCTATAGTGCCTTTGTGGCATGGGGGTACTCTAACAAGACGTTGAGCTGATGTCCTCTCATGAGGTTGATGGAAGGGGAAGACAGGTAGAAGGCTCCTGACCACACCCAGGGTGTTCTCCCACAAAATTGGGGTGAAATCGAGCCAAATTGCCCTGCCACCTGCATGGTGCTCAAAAGCTACAGCCAACGACAGGCATAAATGTAGCCCCTTGCCATGGTAAATTTCGTGGGCCTTGATCTGATGTTACAGTTGATCAGGTGGCATAAGTAACAACAAGTATTTGAAATGAAACTGAATAAAAATATTTTTTTGAAATCAAACAAAAAGATATCTATTAAATGTTACTTTTTAATTCAGTTTTTAATCTTTGAATTTATTACTTTATTCAGAATCATAAAATATAAAAGAAACAAGCTTTTCATTTGTTTGGCAAAATTTGAAATTGCCTGCTGTGTTTTTTTTCTTCTTTTTTCAAAGTGGTTTTAAAAAATTGTAAAATATAACTATAAACGATTATTGGAAAGTAATGAATTTAAATACTTTGTTCAGTTTTTGCTCAATTTTGAAAATTAAAAGTTTTAGAATGTGTATATATATATTATGGAGATCATATAATATAAAATCTTAGTAAAATAATTTTGGTTATTGAAGTTTTTTAATGGGGGTTCTGTTTATTTAGTTAAAAGGATAACTGTGTTTAGATTTTAATGTATAACTCTTAAATAATTTATTTCAATTGTAATAAGATTATTATTCAAAATCTTTATATTAAATGTGCCTTCAATATAAAAGAAGATAATTTTTTTTTGGTCATAACTTTCCAAAAAAATTGAAATTTTATTTACACAATAGAAGAACTTATAAGATTTAAATATGAAACTTATGAAAATAATTTAAATTTTTCAAGAGAAACATATTTTAAGGAAATTTTATCTACTTGTTACATATCTAGCTCTTTTATATGAAGTAAAATTATAAAGTAGTATAATGTTTTAAAAATCCCATTAAATCTTTAAAAATTCTATTCCTAAGTGCATATGTAAAATGACAAAATTTTTAATAATTGGAAGTTTGTTTGCTGCATTCGAATAAAAAGTCTTCCTGATTGATTAAAACTGGACATGTGCTTGGTGTTTTAAAATGCATGCAATATTTTTATTTGAATATATAAATTTCGATTTATTTAAAATATCAAGTACATAAATTTTACAGGTGATACAGAACTTCAC
This sequence comes from Trichonephila clavata, assembly GCA_019973975.1. NCBI lineage: Eukaryota > Metazoa > Arthropoda > Arachnida > Araneae > Nephilidae > Trichonephila > Trichonephila clavata. The sequence goes on from BMAO01033018.1 coordinate 518,628, forward strand.
GAGTATTGCCGGACATTAAAGCCTGCTGATTTACTGAAAACTCTGTTTTCTAATCCAAGATTGGATATAAATACCAAAAACAATGCAGGAAATACACCACTTCATGTAGCCTGTCTGGCTGGAAGTTATCATTGCGTAAAATTCCTCATTGAAGATTCAGGAGGTAAATTGAAAAAAAAAATTAAATTCATGTTATAACTGATGTGAAAAAAAAATTATTTAATGTTTAAACTGTGTTGTCATTTTTAAATAGTCTATAATTTTTCTAATTCAGAGGAACATTAAGCTTTATCATTTTCAACCACTGATTAATTTTCGCGAGGAATAATGAGTATATTGCTTTGTGTTTATAGACTATCACAATAATTTTCTTCAAAATATATCATGAAGTATTGATTTTCACTTGGAGCTTGGATTTTAACATAATTAAGAGAGTTCTATAATTTTCTCAAAATGAAAAATAGCTTTTTGTTAATATTTGTTATTAAAAAATATTTAAAAAAAAAACAAAATGTAATTTTTGTACAAAAATTCATGTCTGAAGTGTCAATTCATAACTATAAATTTGTGTTCTGAAGTATACATAATTTGTTGTGAGACATTTTTGGGATTTCTTTGTATAGTAACTCAGGTATTTAAAAAAATTTTTATACATGTAAAGTAATCTGAATATTAATTAGCAAGCAAATTATTATTGTTAGAGAGAGAGGCTCTTCTTAGTAAAAGAATATCATACTAGCTTACACATGCTTTAAAAAATGGTTTCAGCTTTTATACCTAAAATAATTCAGGAGCATTTACATTTCCCTTCACTTTTACATGTGATTGTATTTTTTTATATTATGTTTTTCCCTGTGTGTTCTTTTCTTTTTGTAAAATGTGGAATTTGAATAATTCCCTCTTGTATATTTACTCTGAGAGCGAAGTGCACTCTCTAATATAATTAAATGATGTGATCAATATCAAGAATCTTTATTTTGAAATGCCACTACTATATCACATCTGATCAAAATGAATATTTTCTCAGTAATATCTTTCATACATATTAATTAAATTTGTAAAATAGTTCATCAAAAATACCTAAGCATCTGTACAGGCTTTCTTTAATCATAAATTTTTATATTAAAAACACCATCAAAACAAATCTTCACCATCAAAAATTACAGTATATATGTATGCTTAACTAATAAGTATTTATTGGATGAAAATCCCCCTGATGGATCATTGAAATAATGTTCAATTAGTCATACTTATATGCAAATGCAAAAGACTAAATATACGTAGAAACTAAATTACAAATAAAAAGCTAGGTATAATTTAAGCAAGCATTCAAGTGGGATTAGATATTTCATAATTATACATGTATTGAAGCCATGTTTCATTTAATATAACACTTAACAAATTTATATTAAAAATTATTTTATTATGATTAAATAAAAATAATTCTTTTATTCGTTAGACTGCGTACTTTTCTGATTTTATTAATTTTAAATATCAATACTAAATTTTGATTATTTGCCAAGTATTACCAAATTATCACAAAACACTTGAGGTTTTTTTTATAATTTTTTAAAAGATGAAACATTATTTCTTTTGTAAATTTTTAGATCAAATATCTGTTTTTGTTAGATCATAGCTAGCTGAGAAAAATGTACTCTTAAATAAATTTTCTATATTTTTAGACCGAATACCTGATTTCAAAGCCACGGATAATGAAGGTCGAATGCCTCTTCATTGTGCTGTTCATGCAAATGCTTTGGATATTGCAAAGTTTTTATTAAAACGAGGAGGTGAGCAAATATAATTAAGCTTTAAATCCATGCCGTTTAATTTTATGATACATCTTTTACATTTATTTTGCATATAATAATCTCTGTAACATACGCAAAATCAATCGAGTCAATGCTTCTCACAAATTTTTCCTATATTTCCATTTCATATTAAATGAAAATTGTAAATAATTTGCCTTAGTCATGTAGTTTTTAGCTTTTAGCTATAAAAATGTAAAATCCATTACATAGTTGATTTCTTTATTATTAATTTACATTGTATTTTATTTTCAGGTTATGAATTAGTTGTTTCTGAAGATGTTTCTGGTAATAAACCCATTCATTATGCAACATCTGATGAAATGAAAGAACTCTTACAGAAGTATGAAACAGATCTCCAGTTACGTGAGCAAGGGGATGAAAATGATGACATGACTTTGAGTTTTGCTCCCAGCTTAAAAGATTTTAATGAATTCCACCTCTATTTGAGTACTCTACGTATCATGTTGATAAACTACTGTGAAATCTACGACATTCCTGCAATTAAACAAACATCTGGTGGTGCCATTGCGTGTCATGACAGCAAGGAATGTTGTCATTTTGTTGCGTCTGCTGTTAATACATTGTGTTTGGGTGATTTTTCAGTCATGGTTGATCTGCCCGGGACATTTGAAAGGCTGATTGCTTCATTAAAACTTGTTGAGCTAGTTATGGATATTGGGGATGAGGTATTGTTATATGAGGCATGTGCTGTTGGTTTTGATTGATGATTTTCCAGTTTATATCTGTAAATGCTATGCTTGATGTGATGTACTTAATTATTGTTACAGTTGGCACTGCTTTTTATCATCTCATCAAAACTTAGTCTGGTATTTTTATTAAACATAACTAATAAGTATTGATAAGGCTATAAATGACAGTTAAAAAATTTTTTAAAGGTATGTTGAAACTTTTTTATTTATTCATATAATGTTTTTAAAATGAGAAGAATCATGCATGTAAAATATGCACATCTTCATGTTTAGACATTCGCAAAGGCTCATCTTACCTAGACATTTGTGAAGTATTTTCATTTCGGATTTTGATTCCATTCCCATTAATGTCATCATCAGTCTATGTTTGATGTCATACATTTGCTTTATCTTTAATAAAAAGTTTTTGTTACATTAGCATGGTAGCTATAGAAACGTCTCTTGCCATTTGCCACATAGGCATCATAATAGTTTGTCATATTCACAATGGTTATCACAATTCTTCTTTGTCATAATCATGGTGTGTGTTTAACACAATTCTTTGTCATACTCATGGTATTCATCTCCAGACTTTGCAATTATTTATTTATTTTTATTATCTATAAAGGTTTTTTCGTCTTTTTTGTTCTTAAAAATTCCTTATTTTCTTTTATACAAAACAATATTCTTTATATTTTCTTATTTCATGTAAGGATTGGTTGTTTTAAATACTGTATATACTGTTAAATAGGTAGGTAACATTAAATGAAGTAGCTATTTTAGTTGACAACAACCATACCAGTCACATTTAGCAGTGCCTATTGTATTTTTTGTTTCAACATTCTTAACTGTTTTTATCCTATCAGTGCTTGATGCTTCCTCCCCACCCCTTGCCCCATTCAAAAACAATTTGTTTACAATTGTGATGTATTTTCCTGCATCAGCGTTGTAAGGTCTTGATGTCCGTTGCAATTTAGATCATAAACTATCATTGTAAATAAACTATGATAAGTGTGGTTTTTTGTTGTTTTTAAGATCCTAAATGACTTCATTTTTTTAATACCCTTTTATAAGCTTCACTTGCAAGTAATGGAATCTTTGAACTCAATTTTTACTCACTTTAAAAGGTCATATTAATTCGAAAGTTTGCTCACTTGTCCAGCACTGATGACAATAAAATAATTTAATAATTTTGTTCCATTGTCCTGATTAGGATCATCAGGATTAACAATTTCTCATTTCCAGATCTAGCGACTAAAAGATTAAGTTACAACTTAGTTTGATTAACTATAAAAGGGTATTTTTTAGTTTTTTAAAACTATAATTTATTTTTACCTCATAGATGTTGTTTGTTTTCTTATGAACACACACACACATATATATATATATAGTCAGACCCTGATTTAACGAATTCATATTATCCGAACATTTTGTTCGTGAATTCAAGGTTATTTGTTATATCAGGGTCCAAACAAAATACAAATTTTTGGCACTTTCCTTTTGGAAATTATGCAAGCAACTATACAATAAATATCCATAGTTAGAAAGTACACACTTTTTATATGACAGCAAAAAATACTATTAGGGCATTACTACACACCATTTAATTAAAAATTTTAAAATACTGACTGATAGAGAGATGTTTGAAAATCTTTTAAACTCCTATTGTGAAAGAGTTTTTTTTTTACTTTATACAGAGAAGAAAATACTGTATCACTTACATCCTTCTGCATAAGAGAGGAATTTCATAATTAATTTCTGCATAAGAATCGCTATTCAAAGGCTCTGACAAATTAACAAGTTTCTCAACTTCAGTTGCACAGTAGGCAGTCCGTCGCCAAATGTAACATAATCATTAAAATATCCCATGTGTTGTGGATTGGGATGAGATAAGAAAGAAATTTCCTGTCTTACTTAAGACTCTCGAGATAGGTTACACTCATGGCTCAATGTTCTTCACCCTCACAAGTAAATCCTTTTCCTGTTACAGGAAAATAGGATATTTCATTTGAAACAATCCAATCTTTTCTGATACAAAGTAATAAAAAAAAGTTTTCTAGTTGCTGGAATAATTCGATAATTCGCGTTTTATTAGTCATTAAATAGGAGTTTTTTTATTTTAATCGGAGGAAAGAGAAAATTTTGTTAAATCGCGAAATTTGTTAAATAATAAATAAATGGGGGTTCGTTAAATCAGGGTCCAACATTTTTTTTTACTACTGAAAAACCTTTTTAGATATAATTTCAAATATTTATTTTGAAACAAATGCAATTTCTATTCTCTCTTGTTACTTAAGACATGTTAATTGTTTTATAGATAATGATCAATAAAAGTGCGTTAAGTGTATGTTAGATTGATTTTTTATATCTTCATTAATTATTGTCAGATACAGATTGTATCTGACAGTACATTTCATTTCAAAAGTGATATACATTTTTATATATTAATAGACACTTTATAAAAAAAATGACTCCATTTTTATTAACACACACTCTGTATTAACACGGATTGAAGGTAAACAATATACAGTCGACTCTCGATTATTCGAAGTTGTAGGGACCAATGAAAAACTTCGTTTTTTCAAGAAGGTAGCAAAAAACTCCAAAAATACACGAAGATCATTTCTTTTTTCTAGCACATTTAAATTTGAAACTATGTAATAAAACAACAGTATAAATATTATATATAAATTAAAAAGTTCTGTATTAAAAGAATGCATTTATGTATTAAAAACGATTATTAAAAGCATACATACTGTACATAATTAATCTTTTTTTGACGAAAAAATATGTTATCTTTAAATTCTGTTATCGGTCCCCACAGACACTGCCCCAAACCATTGATTCTTCTAAGTCCGGCCCTTGCTCTAATGGACTAAATTCATGACGGTCACATGATAATATAAACACGTGTTCTACATTGAATTCAAAACGGACAATAAACTATATATATAGCTCGTACTTTTTATTCTATTTGTAAAAAACTTAGGTAAAATTTCAAATTGCATAATTGGGTAAAGATGCTCAAGAGTTATAAAAAGAAATTTCTGCAAAAAAAATTTTAAAATTAAAGGAAAACAAGTCTTGTTTTATACATGTACTTTAAAATAAAGTGACAAACATTAATTTTTAAAAAAAAAAGTTTCTGAAAAAAGCGTAATTTGGCAACAACGAAATGCACGATTTGCTGAAAATAGATAATTGCATTTATCGTGACTATGACGTCACATGTGTTTTTGAACTTGATTGGCTAAAAACACGTGGTTTAAAATTATGTGATTATGACGTCACATGAATTTAGTCCATTGGTGCCTAAGTCTCACGGTTAAGTTTTAATCGTCATATCAAGCAAAATACACAATCCTACGCATATTTTCTTCACAATAGCGGATCATCTTTTCTGAATTCATGTATAGTAAGGCTATGAGTTAAACTTTTGTAAATCTACTTGCTTGAGGAATCGGGAAACACAAAAAAAAGATGGCAGGCAGATGGTCATCAAAGGGACTACGTTACAGGGAAGACACACAAAGACAATACAACACGAAACATATGAACTCCAACCTGTTTGCTACAGGACTGTACATGCTAGTGAGTGTTCGAATTGTCGAGAGTTTTATAAAATAACTTATAATTTTATAAGATAACTATGGCGTGTTGTAGTCTGGACAGCCACAGATTTTACTTCGAAATATTGAGTGTACCAAAGCGTATTGTTTTAGTTCGAAATATCAAGAATTTTTCTAGGGCTGAGCATATACTTCGAATTAGCGAGAATTTTGTATTGTCGAAGGTTTGAATTAGCAAGAGTCGACTGTATTATGGATGATAAACAAAGTTGTAAAGAAAAAAAAAAAGCAATGCATAAATAATTTCTCATTTCAAATAAAGTTATTTTAAACTCACCTATCATTACTCATTATGTTTTCAGGGGGGGGAGGCCATGTGTATGTCAATGATCTTTGTATTATGGTAGAGGATTAATTATTCGAATGTCATTTAATTAAAACATCCGGTGTAAACTAAAAGTATTTGAATTCACAAATTGTAATCTGCTGTGTGAAAGACCCCTTGAAAACCCGCCGTGCAGAAGGGACCGATGCACGTTAAATATGAAAAGCAGGGGTGGCCAACCTTTTTGATAAGAGTGGTACTATCAAATACGCATGCCACTTTCAACTTTTCCAAACAAAAAGATATAAAAAGGTGAAAAAATTTTACTTATTGGCTTATGGGATTTTTATATAAATAGCATATTTTTTTATGCAAGTCTAAATAGTGAAAATCTAAAATAATATAATAAACACTTAGACTTTATTGCTAATAAACTTTTTATTTCGTTTTTAATAAACTTTTTGAGGTATAAAAGGAAAATGAGTAACTTCAAACATATTTTAAATCTTTATTATTTAACATATTTTCTATATTAGGATTAGTTCTTGATGATGCCAGCAAAATTAAGCTATTTTAGGTGCATATCAATTAATTTTGAGCGATATTTATGACTTAATTATGTTCGTAATAAAAAGCATTTGTTCTCACAAACATATGTTGGTCCAAAACTACAATATCCTTCAGTCAAATAGTGTAAATTTGTAAAATTGCCTGTCGGTTCAAGTTTCCAAAATTGTCTAAAATTTTAAATAAGTTCCTTATAGTTACTTTTCAGGCTGGAAAGGGTGCTGTAGTTTAATAATTCTAATTTGGATTGGGGGGGGGGGGTTAAAAGTTTATGTCTTGTAGAAAATTCGTAAGAGAATTTATGAAAAATCAGCGTTATTTTTTTTATCATCTGGACAATCATCCAATTTAGCACTGGATGAATCCTTCAAAATTAATTAATATTAAATTTTCAAATCTATTTTAGCTCGGTACATTATTAATTTTGGTAGATAGCTGCTGTATTATTGTGAAACGTATTAAGCTTTTTTCTTAAAAATAGAGACAAGATATAAAACTTAGTTAACAAAAGTATATGACCAACTAGAATAGGAAGAATCTAATCTTATCCCTGTAATCTTAAATTTAAATTATTTGAATATCCCATAATATCGGTAAGAAAAGCTTAATCGCATAAACTCTTCATTCTTGAGTAGTAAGCACTCACCGGAACACACGATCCCACCAATTCCAAAATCTTGCGAGAGCACTTCTTTCGGAAAGCCAGCGCACACAACAAAGAAGGGGTATTCTTTACATGACAATTAGGACTAAATTCATGTGACGTCATAGTCACATGATAATTTTAAACCAGGTGTTTTTAGCCCATCAAGTTCAAAAACACATGTGACGTCATAGTCACGATAAATGCAATTATCTATTTTCAGCAAATCAGTTCATGCACTTCGTTGTTGCCAAATTACGCTTTTTACAGAAACTTTTTTTTAAAAAAATTAATATTTGTCACTTTATTTAAAAGTACATGTATAAAACAAGATTTTTTTTCTTTAATTTTAAAATATTTTGCAGAAATTTCTTTTTATAACTCTTGAGCATCTTTACCCAACTATGCAATTTGAAATTTTACCTAAGTTTTACAAATAGAATAAAAAGTACGAGCTATAGTTTATTGTCCGTTTTGAATTCAATGTAGAACACGTGTTTATATTATCATGTGACCGTCATGAATTTAGTCCATTCGATTAATTGTGTTTTCATAAATTTTGTGTGAAGTCTTTTGTCTGAGACAACCGCATTTTAATAATATTTTTATTGTACTTTTAAATGTTTCATTAGGTTTTCGAGTGCCACTGTGGCACGGCGGAATTATTTCAGTGGCACCCGGAGACTTAAAAGATTTGAAAAGATAATGATAAATAACATTTTTTTTCCAATTATATTGAAATATGGTAGTCTCAGACAAAAAAAAAACCCTCTTAAATTAGTTATAATAGAAATTTATCGTGTAGAGAATGCACCTGTATTGTGCGAGTTGGTTTTCCAAAGCTTTTTTCACTCGTGAGAATTTGAGGGAGCTTATTTTAAAATATCTGGAAGAAAACACTCATATACCAGTTAGCACTTGCTATTCTAGAAGGAAGATTGGCTATATGTGATGTAGCTTTTCTTACCGATATATTATAGGACATTAAAATAATTTAAACTTAAGATCACAAGTAAAAGTTTGTATTTTTCCTGCCCTAGTTGGTCATTATATCTTCTGTTGGGGATAAACTTTTGCTTTTTTTATTTTTGTTTAAGAAAAAAAATTAATACATTTCATATTTATTCATAGTGCTCCGATCTGTGATAAATTAAAAAAATTTACAAATCATTTTTGCAGGATTTAATCAGAGCTTGGTTTGATGATTTTCAAGATAATAATAATAAAAAAAAAGATCGTTCCTTAAATCCTTTTTTAATTCCTCTGTAAAATGTTCGAGTTTTTACCCACAGCACCATACTATACTGAAAAGCAAATATAAAGAATTATATTGAATTTCGGAAATTCGTTCTAATAAGCAACTTTTCAAATTTCCACGACTTGGCTGTCAGATATTGTGGTAGATTTGAATCAACATATGTTTGTAAACAAATTTTTACCATTAATGAACACAACAAAATCAAAATATCGTTCAAAACTAATTGAACTGATTAACAATAAAATCTAAGTTAGTGTATTGTGGTTTCGTTTATTATATTATTGTTAAATTTCCGCTACTTAGACTTGCATTAAAAATGAGCTCTTCGCGTAAAAATTACTTAATAAGCTTATAAGTAACATTTTTTAAAAAGTTGGAAGTGGCACGCATTAATATTTTTTATCTGAAAGTGGCACTCTTCCTAAAAAGGTTGGCCACCCCTGATGTAGAGGCTCAAATGTCCTCCCGTTGATGTGGTGTGAAAGTTATAAGAGGGGGATGCAGGCTCAGGTGTCGTTCTTGTCACTTGACCATAGTTCAAAATTACAAGATCCTTCGCCAAAAGCCTTCGTGTAGCTGAATAATACGACGTAACGCTCACCCTCCTTACCAACTCCAACTAGCCTTGTTAACTCTTGATGGCGAGTAAGTCTTTGTTCAACTTTTGTAATGACTGATATGGTATAAAAGGAGTTGTCTTCTTGAAGGTAAATGGCTCTCACACATGTTTAGAGCTATAATGGTTCTAAACATGTGGTAAGAATAGCAGGATTAAAATATATTTTACAGTTTGAGTTTTGGATTTACTTGAACACATATTATTCAATAAAAAATGCTTACTGAAAAAATGCTGCATTGAAAAAATATATTCCATAGTTATAGTTAGGATTTAGTATAAGTTCTGCCATTAACCAAGTGCAAACCATTTTTTTAAAAAAATTATCTAAAAAAGAAATTGATTCTTTTAATATCAATCAGAGAACCAATCCTAAGGTGTCGGCCGCCCGCGTGCAAAGACTTAATGTGCCATCCTTCTAGAGAATTTTTCATATTTTGATCATTACTTAACGTTGACGTTGTAAATTCATTTATCTGTGTATAAGAGAAAAAGGTAAAACATTAATATAAAAATGCAGACACTCCTTTCCTCTATTTGTTTTTCTAAATTGTGAGGCTATTATTAAATTGAAAAGTTTTAATTTCAACAACAAAACCATAAAAAAATGCACCCTGAATGTTATATGGAAATGTTAAGAAGGTCCACCTGGCGTTATATAATTTACACATTGTAACATTCTATAGATGCAAATAAACAGCAAATGAATATAGCAATGCTCAGTCGAATACAGAGCAGAGGTGGTTCCACCTTTATTGAAAGTATAGAAATCAAACCACGGATCACCCGTCCGAAATACATCTCCGATTGGTTTCGAATATCATGTGGAAATGCACGTGACTTTTAATGCGCGCCTCAATTTAGGAATCCATTTTGCTGTAAACTTAATATTTCTTTTAAAAAAAATTAAAATGTAGGAGAATTTGGCTTTTTCGTTAAATTTTAGCATGCTCATCAATATTTTATTTTTTTTCTTCAAAGCTAATTAAGTTATTGTAAAATTGATCCCTAAAGTTGTTTATAACATTCTTAGGAATATTACGAAACAATTTCTGGTCAAAGAATTAATAAATACAAAAAGAGTATTATTTTAAAATGTTTATATTTTTTAAAAAAAATTTCAAATTTTTTAAAATTGTGTGAAAAAATGTGTACAAAACTTCATCTTCGTATTATTTTCTTGAATAAAAACATTATATGAAATGCTAAAAAAATTTTTTTAAATACATTAAAAAAATTTCAAAAGATGCCAAGTCTTTAATAAGAATGGCAATAATTTATTTCCTTACACACAAACTTTCATTTTTTTTTATAAATATTTTGAATAAATTTTTTTAAAGGCACTCTCATTATTTTTTAGTACAAAATTTGTATTTTTTAAATAATGCAAGGCTTGTATAATAATACTTGGATTTCAAAAAAATAATGTTCCTTAAATGTTTCATAATGTTTATAACGGACTAAAACTATAAAACTCCTTCTTTTCATTTTTTCCACTTCTTTTTCCTATTTTCATGAATTGTCATTAACTTCTGAGCTATGGTCCAGATTTAAAGTCTCTAGTTCATCGAAAAGCTAGTTTAAAATCAATTACAAAATTCCAACCGGACAGACATACAAGAAAGCGAGTTTTTAAAAATCTGGTAAGAAAAAACTTATCAGGACATATTTTCATACTTTGCCTAAATAGCTTTTGGTATTCTATAGAATGCCTAGGCATTCTATATAATGCCTAGGCAAAGTATATAATAATTCTCGTATTTCATACTTTGCCTAAAAACGTCAGGCATTGTATAGAAGCTACATTCTATAGAATGCCGCATTTCATACTTCCGTAACATATATACATCATTCCTAAGTACAATCATTCCTGTGCACTGCAATCCATAAAAGTGTTTCGAAGGCTTTGGAACGCAATAAAAGGACCTCGACAGTGTTTGCGAAGAATTTACTTATTTCAGAAGATTTGATTATTTACTCTTTTTCTTTCCCCCACAACCAAAAGCCCTCTTGTAGCTGAACAGTGCGACGTGAATATCCCCCCCCCAATATATCACATACGCGCGCTTACGTGGAAAACGGTGGCATTGGAAAGCGAATAGCGTAGCATTTAATAGGCAGTTAAAATGAGTAATTATAAACAGTACAAATTATCAATATAAGTGTTAATTTTTGTATATAATTTTACATATGGACAAGCCCATGGCGGTCACTTATTTTACCGAGTAACTTGCCATGCTCGTATGGCAATTTTTGCCATTTAAATCAGACTTCGTCTGTTTATTTTTGTCTTTTATAGCATTCCCAATAATTTTTTTTTTTTGCTACATACCACGATTATACAGGATATAAAACACACCCCACATTGTCGCATTTACAAATCGACCTCGGACCAACCAAGTATGGAATTCTGTTACACTTGCTATTTTGTTTTATTTTTGTTTTTTCGCTGAATTAGCCCAGTTAAATAACAGTTAAAAGTGTTAAATATAACGCAAGTAAGCTTTAAAATACAATTGTTTTAACGAAATTTACTATGCTATGCGTAAACAAACTTTGTATCATTAGCTATTGTAATCCACGACGTAACAAAGTCATGTCAATAAAAACGAGTGTGACCCCATCGTCTGGCGTCCGATCACTCGCGTTTGTTCGTAATATTTATTTGTGAACTATTATTTTAAACTAAAATGCAAACCGTTTTCTCTCTAGAAATTCAGCCGGATTACGACACATGCACTCCAAGAGAGCCTTAGAGGTGACCACACGATTGCGTTTGTTCTCAACTGAGAGCAAGCGCGGCACTCATCTTGCAGATATTTTTTTCAAGGCCAATTTATCAAGCAAAATTTAAATGACCGTACATTTAGACCACCCTATGACTTCAACTATTTCGCGCAATATTTTTCTTCAGTCAGTCAATACCATCTCGTAGATTTTATCGATCATTTTGGGGACGGGGACGTCTGGCACGATGTTAGTCTTATGTCTATGTAGGGACACATTTAAATTCATTTATCCAATTGTAAAGAGTTGAAAACACAGGGGAAGTTGTACTGTGAACTGAATCCAACTCAACATTAATTTATTTCGGCGTTAAGCCTTTTAAGTAAGAAATGTTTAATCACCACTTAAAATTCACTTTCAGCCATATTTATGTAGAAAACTTTGACAGATACCTAGTGAAGATTGATGGTTACTAAAAACAAACCATTAACGATGCTACGAACGCCATCTCTTAGGATGCCTAAACACTTATTGACCCCTTCCCTCGTAACAGCATTGACCAGGCTTGATTAGTCATCCTTTGTGAAGAGAAACCTTTGTCCAACTCATTAACTCCGAGGACTTTAGATATTAACTAGGAAAATCTAACTTCAATAGCAGCCTAACAACCAACTCCTGCACTCACTTCTCTAGAGTACAAATAGCACTCAAATTAATATAATCATAGTTTCTCCACTGGAAGTGATTTTATAAAGAACGATACAACCAGAGATTCTGTGTGGTTTGCTGTTCTCTTTCCAAAAGTATCCTCTGGGTACGACCAACAGGAACACGTATTCTTTTATGGGGTTCCCTAAGACGATAAGACACTGCCATCTTTTATGGCAAACCGGTGGGGGATCCTTTGTAACAGAAAGATGGAACCAAACTGTATTTTTTCTGGAGAATTGAATACAGAGTTCCTTGTCGTCGCTCTGCTCCGTAGATTGTATGGCTGTTTCCTACATTCCTTCCAAGGCTTTGCAGTAAATAATTCCTTTAAGGTGTCCGACTACCTTAAAATTGTGGGTTTTGCCAACATTTCACAAATTTCTTTATGATTTTAATTTATAGATCATCTTTTAGCTTTATAAACATACCAAGCTTATTATTTTCCGTTCACTAGAACAAAAACTACACAGGGCGGCTGGATTAAGCGGCTGGTGGACCTGGCAGCCACCAGGGCCTTAACATTAGAAGGGTACCCAAGCTTGATAGATTTCCATTATAAATTCAACGTGCAACACACAAAAGCATCTTAACACTTTCATCGCGAGGGACGAGATATAACTCATCTTCCAGGATCCACAAATAAGTCTTTATAGTGAGAATTGTTATTGATTGGAATTGATATTATTATTTTTCAAAGGGGGGTAAAATAAACAAATTTTAAAGGAATTTGTGTTTTGTTTCAATTTTAGAACTGTGGAGAGCGGCGCAGACTCTTAGCGCAGAGGATGGGACAAAAAAAAACCCTAATGATTTTTACGGATTTGAATCGTGTAGTAGCCCTAGCCACATCATTCTTCCGCACATCTGTACAAAAATTTCGTAAGTGTTTAAGAAGTACTATAGGAAAGAAGAAAAATTTAACAACATGGCCATATTTTATATAGAAAAGATGTTTGGGACAAAATTAAGACGGCAAAAAAAAAAAAAAAAAAGATGAATATTCAAAAGAGAAATCAAGAAGTTAAGTTGTATCGCAAAACTGTGAATGAGTGAATATTAACGTCGCACTGTTCCTTAACAAACTAAGCTACGGCGCCAACTCACAAAACTGTGAGCTCTTAAGTAAGGTTTTTAATTTTTTTAAAATACAGTTAAGATTTTTCTTCAGCCGTTTAGTTTTATTAACAGCAATACATTTTATTTTGAAAATTTATGTTCAGTGAATATTTTAACAATTTTAGTTTTTTGACTCTTGAGCCTGAAACGTTTTACCACCAGGGGCCTCCAACTGACTTAATCCGCCTCTGAAACTACAAATGTTTTAGTAAAAGCAGATGCCATTACTCTTTAAGCTAGAAGTCATACTTCCTGCTATTCGAGGGTTTTTTCGATAGATCTCGCAATTATAAACCATGGTCAAGTGACGAGGATGGCACCTGAGCCGGCACATTCCTCTCCTAACTTCCACACCAAAGGGAGGATGTTTGAGCCTTGGCATATTTAACATGCAACGGACCCGCTCTGTACGGCGGTTCTTCAGTGATACTAGGCTCGAACTCATGACATGCCGGCCACGAGTCCGTTACCTTAACCGCTACCGCGGCCGTAAATGGCAAATAGAATGTAAACTAGAGGAAGAGCCACATCAAGACCTACATCGGAGAATCGAGGCTTTCAATTTTTCCGGAGACTTCTATAGTGACGCACACCCAGTCACCAATTGCAAGGATCAGTGTCCCCATAGCCTAATAGCTGCACGTCAACGGGGCTCATACCAATCCAAGGGATCAAAACGCATATGACCCCCGGTATGGATCCACAAAGTGGACTCTGGAACTGTGCCATCAGCGCCCTGGTACAGCGTTCGTCAGGGGACCAACTCCTGGGTAGCGATTTGTACCAAGAACTCCCCGGTTGAAAGCGAAAAACTCCTTTCGGTAAAGGGATGCGCTCTCTTGAGGTGAATTCTTCATTCAGCAAGTAAAAGATTTCCAGTGCTATGAAAACATATTAGATTGGGGAAAAAGAAATTCACTATATTTTCGGAAGATGGCTGTAGTAATCGGTATCTCGTTAAGCATTAAAAAAGCAATCCTAGATTTATGCTCTTTTTATGGTTGACATTTCACCCTAAAAAATATTTTGCTTTTTTTGTTCCATTCAGTTGTGAGTTACAGGGTTTTAAGCTGTAAAATGTACCGAATTTTCTGTTTGTTGACTTTCATGTTTTTCTTTGGTAAAGGTCACAATGCCAGCCAGGCGGCTAAAATTGTGAGTGGTGTTTATGGTCCCGTTACCGTAGCAGCCAATTTCGTGCAATTTTGGTTTCATTGACTCCATTCAGGTATGTCTGTCGTCGAAAATGTCAATAAAATCACAGAAACAATCAAAGTTGACTGGCATGATAGTAGTCGTAGCATGGACCAAGCGCTAAAGATAAAACAAGAACAGTTTTAAACCATTTGCACAAAGCTGGATGCAAAAAGAAGTTTGATGTTTTGGTGCCACACCAATTGTCAATAAACATAATGAATCAAATTTCCAGCTGCAAGGCCCTAACCAAACGGGAAAAAAATCCACCCATTTCTTAAACGGATGGTGAATAGAGTTGAGAATTGCATCATACAACAATGGGGTACTCGAAAACGATCGTTGTCAAAGCGCGGTGAAGTAGTTCAAACGGTGGCTAAACCTGGAAAGTTCTACTGTGTATTTAGTGGAACTGGAAAGGAATAAATCATATTACGAGTTTTTTCCATAAAGACAAACATTAAATTCGGATTCCTATTACTAACAGTTGAACCGTTTGAAGCTAACCAATTAACTAAAAATGGCTAGAATTGGCATATAGGAGAGGGACTGTGTTCCATCAGGACAATGCAGGCCACACACATCCATAGAAATCATCAGAAACTCCATGAGCTTAATTAATAAGTTTTGGTCTGTCTACCATATAGTTAGTCCAGACATGGCACCAAGCGATTACTAAGATTTACTTACATTACAAAGCTTCCTTGGTGATAAAAAAAATTGACGTCAAGAGAAAATCAACAATTGATTTTCACAGAGCTTTTCACCAATAGGAACCACAACACAACACAGACAATACAACACCCAACACGGCACAACATATAAAAGACATCACAACATTTAAATGACATCCCAACATTTAAACGACATCACAACATTTAAACAACATCACAACATATAAAGGACACCACAACATATAAAGGACATCACAACATTTAAAAGACATCACAACATGTAAAGGACACTACAACATATAAAAGCCATCACAACATTTAAACGACATCACAATATATAAAGGACATCACAACATTTAAAGGACATCACAACATTTAAAGGACATCACAACACATAAAGGCATCACAACACATAAAGGACATCACAACATATACAGGACATCACAACATATAAAGGACATCACAACATATAAAGGACATCACAACACAAACATATTACAGGGTGCCCCAAGACAACCGCATAAACTCTGCACAGTCTGCACAGCTAAATTCCTCGTTGGGAGTACATGAAAGCTGCCCAAAGAAGCGCATCCCTGTATGATCTATAGTTTACGAGAAAAATACGGGGGGGGGGGGGTATGACGTCACTTCCGGTGCAAGAAAAAACACTTTATTGGACATATCAAGAACAGTATTTGCACATCTTTCCAGACGATAATGTTTAAAACGTTCGTCGCGCATGTCGTGTCATGCATGCGCGCGCCGTGGAATGACGTTAAGCCCCGTTGAACTGGTATTTAAAAAGGCTGCATCTTGCCTTCACCGGTAGTCTTCGTATGGTGGCCATGTATTCCGTTCGTGACTACTGCGACATGTACTTGCGACACGCCATCTCAAGGAACTGGTGTATCGAGACGTAGTGACAACACAAAGGGACTTAGTTGCTCGTCTGCATGCTGCTTGTACTTCGGTGGACCCCACGATGCTGCGACGTGTGATGACAGCCATTCCACGGCGTGCTCAAGCTTGCCTCAACATGCACGGTGGACATTTTGAACATCTGCCATAAATTGTGCATATACTGCTGTTGATATGTTCAATAAAGTGTTTTTTTCTTGCACCAGAAGTGACGTCCTACTTTGTTTTTCGTATTTTTCTCGTAAACTATGGATCGTACAGGAATGCTTCTTTGGGCAGTTTTTATGTACTCCCAACGAGGAATCTAACTGTGCAGTGTTTATGCGGTCGTTTTGGGACACCCTGTATATTCAACACAACATAGACTAGTCTAGACAAGACAACACAGAATACACAAACTAACACATACAACACAAGATACACAAGCCAACACAGAAAACAGAAAAAGCACACACTAGACCAGGGGTCGGCAACCTATGGCACGCGGAACAATTTCCAGTAGCACGTCACCACTCTACAAAATTATAAGATATATACTATATATAAAGCTAAATCGTTGTGTCTCTTCTTTCATCCCCTCGTACAATTTTATATAAAGGTTATATTTCAGTTTCGATTTTTTGCCATAAAACGATTCTGCTGAATCAGCTTGCTTGTAGTTTGTATGTGTGCTTCATAAAAAAGAAAACATCTTCTGTTTGAATGTGACTTACTATTAGCATTAAATATTCAACACAAATAAAAATTATTGAGTAATACTTGCAAAATTGAGAATTATTCACCGCGGCTCTGTAAATAAAAAAGTAAGTAGTTTGTCTTTTACCCACCAAAAGTTTGGGCATCGACGGAAAAAGAAAAAACAAATGTTCTTGGGTATAAATCAAAATTCTGCTTAACAGACGTTTTCCATCGGAAATATATTAAACAAAAATAGTTATTCCATCAACATATTTAACCTGGATTGGAAATAAATTCGGTGAAAAGAAAACACACAATGATGTGGGTTAATAAGGCAAGTGAATCAGATTTCATAACAAAGGTTCTTTTTAACTAAATATTAAGAGAAAATGTAATTTTTTTAGTGTTGTGCCAAAGAAGTCATAATTATTTTATGTTTTACTTTTGGAGCGAATTAAGCTAATAGAAATAGATATTAAAACACATTTTTCATGTTTTCTATTAGTCACGTCGATATACGAATACCGAGTATGAATTCAGTCGAAAGTTAAATTTAGTTTGATGCACGACGTGATTTTTTGGTCACTTTTAACTTTGTCACGTTGTGTTAGTTTTATTGTGAAAATTTGTATATTGTTTGTTTCATCATTGTGCCAGTTAATAGTCACATATTGAATCAAATGGCGACTAAAAAAGAAAGCTTGATGTTCGCGATTTCCAAGATTCTTGGACTAACGAATTTGGATTCATACAACAAAAAGATCGCGCTGTATGTGTTCTATGTCGCAAAAGTGTCGTATGTAGTACGTCAAGTGTACAAAGACATTTTCAAACTAAATACCAGACCACATTTAAGAATTCTAATGAGAAATGTGAAGTTTTAGAAAGAGCTATTTCTGGATATAAAAAGCAAATTACATTTTTGTGTCAAACAATTGGAGTCAAACAAAAAGCGACAGAATGTAGTTTCGTCATTGATCACTGTTTAGCAGCCAAAGGAAAACCTTTTACAGATGGCGAACATATAAAGGACACATTTTTAAAAAGTGCTTAAATATTGTTCAGTGATTTATCTAACTTGCAAACAATATTATCACGAATTCAAGAAATACCTGCTTCTGCGCGAACTGTTGAAAGAAGAATAACATAAATTGCAGAAAATGTAACTGCGAAACAAAGTTCAAGTTTACAAGAAACTGTTGCATTTAGCATTGCTCTTGATGAAAGTAAAGACGTGAATGATGTTGCACGCCTTGCAGTAATTGCACGATATTCTGATAAAAATTAAATTTATGAAGATTTATGCAGTATGATTCCTCTGTCTGGTACAACTAAAGGGCAGGATATTCTTTTTTTCATTTATAAATCATTTTGAAAGAAACATATTAATATAAATAAAATATTTTGTGTAGCTACTGATGGCGCTCCTGCAATGGTTGGCAAGGAAAAAGGATTTGTCAAACTTCTTAAAAATCATATTGGACATAAAATATTGAACTTCCATTGCATAATACATCACGAAAGTTTAGTTGCCAATATTTCGTCTCAGCGCTTAATTTCTGTAATGAATACTGCTGTTAAAATAGTTAATTTAATAGTGTCTCGATCTTCATTAGTACACAGACAATTTAAATCTCTTTTAGAAGAAATGGAAAGTGAATATGGAGATCTTCCTTTGTACAGTCATTTCCGTTGGCTTAGTAGTGGTAATGTATTGAATAAGTTTGTGTCATGCATGGAGCACATTAAAATTTTTCTTAATGATAAGGGACAAAATTTTCCCGAATTAGACGACAAGGAATGGTTATGTAAATTTATGTTTCTGAGAGATATAACTAAACATCTTAATGAACTAAACTTAGGATTGCAAGGAAAAAAATCAAACAGTACTTGAACTCTTTGAATATCGGAAGGGCTTTGCTACAAAATTAAATATATTTTCCCGTGATATTACTAGTACCTACAAGTACTTCCCAAATGTTAAAGCGTTTGCAAATACATCAACCGTAGACAAAAATGAACTTCAAACTTACGTTGAAGCACTTAAGGAGGAGTTTTCTAAAAGATGCAAAAACTTCTAAGCTTGTATGCCCATATTTTCTTTTCTAATCAAACCTGATTTAATAGACCCATTAATAATCTCATTCGATTTGTCATTTTTTGAGTGGATGGAAACTCATAATTTTGAAATGGAACTTATTGAATTAACATCTTCAGATTTATGGAAAAAAAAATTTAAGGAGTTACGGAAAAATTTGGAAGATAACTCTAGCAATAAATCAACAGCTATTTTAAATTGCTGGATGTCATTGCCAGAAAGATTTAATTGTTCGAAAAAAATAGCTTGTGCTCTGCTTTCCGCTTTTGGTTCCACATATCTATGTGAACAAATTTTTTCTCATATGAAATATATTTTGAGTCCACAAAAAATTGTTTAACTGCTGAACATTCTGAATCCTGTGTCAACTTGAAAGTAACGAATTATACCTCTGATATTGCGACATTAAGCAGATCTCTGTAGGGACAAGCTTCTCATTAAAATTTTAATTTTTTATTTAACTTTGCTGCATGAACACTTATACTTTATGTTGTTTATTTCTAGTTTCATAAATATTTTTAAGAATGCATAATATATATACAATTTCAATTTTTGATTTATATTAAAGAACAGTCATATTTTAAGTTTTCCTTAAAAATTCTAAAAATATACATATTATGTGCACAGTTTTAATATTTATATTTATATTGAAGTAATAGTTGTATTTTATGTTTATTTTTATGTCAATAAATATCTTTAAATGATGCATAATTAGCATATAAGTAAATTTGTATTTTTAGCCTCTATTTTTCCTAATCCTGCATGTCTTGTCATGGGAATCAAATTGTTTCAAATATTTGCTATTGCTTGGCTCGCTGAATCATGTTGGAAGGTTGGATTGGCACCTCACAGCTGAAAGGTTGCCGACCCCTGCACTAGACCAAACAAAACAACGCGGACAACTTCAGACAACTCAAGACATACACAAGACTAGTTAAGACATACAACACATGACTAGTTAAGACATACAACACAGGACTACTCAATACAGTAAAAATAAGAGAAGAAAAGAAGACATTACAGACCAGAAATGGAAGACAAGACTCACAAAAAATATGACAAGACACACAAACAAGAATTACAAGACAAGACACACAGACAAGAATTACAAGACAAGACACACACAAACAAGAACGGGCAAGACATACAATCAAGACCTTGAGCAACGCACAACAATACACCTAAAACCACTAGTAAGCAACAAAATTTTTACACTCGAAAGTTTGAATCTAGAAAACTAATGCATTATTTGTGTGTGGTGTGGAAAATGTTTTAAATAAAATTTACGTTATTATAAATATAATAAATATTCCGCCAAGTATATTATCTATATCTTAGTTATCATCTAATCACCTTAAAATTCTTACTATGAAATACTTTAACCCTATATTGAGGATTAAACCTTAAATCGAAATTGTACTACTCTAAATTTACTATAACAAGAAAAAAGTTATTAAAGTTTGAAATACCATTAGCGTGCCAGTAGAAACCTTTTATAAACGATTCATATAGATTTAAAAAAACGTATTTAATCCACTCGAAATTTTGTATGTGCAACATAGCAGAAAAGACAACGGTGCAAGAAAAAATTTATAGAAACAAACTTTTGAAAGTCGATATAAAATTGGACAAATGCAACAAATAACCAAGACTGTTTATTCTTTACATTCCTGCTAGAATTTTTTTTTAAAAAATCAATGCTTTATTTTGAACAACACAATGATTTCTCACGCAAATTTTAGATGTTTTTTTTTTTTTTATCAAGAATACAATATAATAGAGATGAGAACAGTTTCTTCAATGAAACAAACTTCACTTTATGTAATCTAGATTGACTGTGCCACAGTACTTAGCGGAAAAAAATATGATTTTTTTCTTTTGTGCATTGAAAGAAAAGGAGATTTATACATTCCCATCAATATCAACACAAAAATAAAATACAACATTAAGGTTTAAAGTACATTATGTAAATTGTTGACAGTTTCTTACTTCAAGTGGCTTCAGATCAGAAGTTATTTATAAAAAATTTAAAACACTATATAAAAAAATTATACATTAATAAGGCAGAAAGCTGACTAAATAGTTCGTGGGTAAGCGAAGGGCAAAAGGACGTATTTTCGCTTTGCCTTTCTTTGGTCTTTAGTCACGGTTCCTCTTCAATTCAAGAAATTTTCATATTTGGTTAGATAGCCACATCATTCTTCCTCTCAGCACGTTTAATATTGAAAGCAAGCAATATGTTTGAATCAGCGGTCAGATTTTGTGTTCTTCCTGGACGGAGGTCTACCGACTAAGGAACCGGAACACTGTCCATTTGTATGGTATCGTCATGCGAGATAAAGCTGATTGGAAAAAAATTACCAAGATCCGAGGCTTGTTAATACCAGAACCGAGATTGTGAGAACACCATCTGAAGTTCTGTTTTTCAATGGTTGTATAGGGAAAAGTTGTAGAGGTCAGGAAAGTTATGACAGGAGTGTCCCCAAATGCATGCTAGTGGGGGTCATTAACACGCTTTATAAGTTTCACTTGCATGTAACGGAATCTTGGAACTCGATTTTTACCCACTTTAAAGGTCAGATTAATTCGAAATTTTGCACACTTGTCA